>OX246738.1:114887735-114932088 GCA_945910005.1 Isoperla grammatica | reverse complement strand
GTTTGTTTATGTTGATTTTAAGGAATAATAGAAAACCAAAGTTAGAGAACAGTTGAATTTGCATCAAACGCCAGCTGAAATTTAGTAACAATGAATTACCAATCACATGCCATTGTGGCCTCCAATGTGGCCACCATGCGCAATACGTGAATACATTGAGAGCGCACTAGCTTTAGTACAGTGAATAGTATAGGTCTATAGCTGTTGATCACTGGATATTGTAAAAAGTAGGAGATTTTTACGCCAAGTCCAACAGTTTTTAGAACAATAACACCCAGCTCATTTTCCCAAAATATGATTTCAAACTAAGTTGTTGAAATTCGAAAAACGGTTCCTTTTCCATAGGCCTACATTTTTTTAAGTTGTCTTAGACTTATTTATTCGAATTATTTATTTAATGAACTTCCTTTCAGAAATTATTTTAACACAAGTAGTAGGCCTACACTATTTTATCCATGTATAAACACGATGAAATGTAAGGTCCAACACATTACTGCTCTCTGATAATGGCTCCAATTTACCAGTGAGGACAGATTCCTCTCGTAAATAAGAGTTTCTCTCCACGAAACTGTTGAGCAAGAAGCTATTTCAGTCGGCCACCGCTTGTCTCATGTCCCCCCTAATTGTCACCAGAGTGTTAGTTGTAAACAAGCCATATGGCGTCGAGCCGCTAGGAAAACATTCTGTCGGTATTGCTCCTTAATTACCAGCGTGATATGCCAGGGAACAGCCAAGATGGCGGCGGTAAGATGGCGTCGAGACGTTCGGGGAAAAAGTAACATG
Source organism: Isoperla grammatica (assembly GCA_945910005.1). NCBI lineage: Eukaryota > Metazoa > Arthropoda > Insecta > Plecoptera > Perlodidae > Isoperla > Isoperla grammatica. Next base: position 114,931,305 of record OX246738.1, on the reverse strand, counting down.
CGTGAATAACTTGCAAGAGTAACTTGCGGGAGTAACTTGCAGGAGTAACATGCGTGAATAACTTGCGGGAGTAACTTGCGGAAGTAAGTTGCGGGAGAAACATGCGTCCATAACTTGCGGGAGTAACATGCAAGAGTTAAATGCGAGAGTAAGATGCGGGAGTAACTTACGGGAGTAACATGCGGGAGTGACTTGCGGGAGTAACATACGAGAGTAAATTGCGGGAGTTACATGTGGGAGAAACTTGCCGGAGTTACATACGGGAGTAACTTGCGGAAGTAACATGCAGGAGTACCTTGCGGGAGTAACTTGCGGAAGTAATTTGTAGGAATAAATGCGAGACTATCTTGTTCGGGTAGCTTGCGAAAGTAACTTGCGGGGGGGGGGGGGGGGGGGGGGTACTTGCGAAAAACATTGCGCGAGTAACTTCCGAGAGTACATGCGGGAGTAACTTGCGGAAGTAACTTGCGGGAAAAAATGCGGGAATGTCTTGCGGGAGTAACTTGCGGGAGTAAAATGCGGAAATGTCTTGCGGGAGTAACTTGCGGGAGTAACATGCAGGAGTACCTTGCGGGAGTAACTTGCGGGAGTAATTTGTAGGAGTAAATGAGAGACTATCTTGTTCGGGTAACTTGCGAAAGTAACTTGCGGGGGGGGGGGGGGTTGCGAAAAACATTGCGCGAGTAACTTCCGAGAGTAACTTGCGAGAGTAACTTGCGGGAGTAACTTGCGGGAGTAACTTGCGGAAGTAACTTGCGGGCAAAAATGCGGGAATGTCTTGCGGGTGTAACTTGCGGGAGTAACTTGCGGGAGTAACGATGGGAATAACTTCTGGGAGAATTTTGTGGGAATAAATGCGAGAATATCTTGTTTAGGTAACTTGCGGGAGTAACTTGTAGGGGGTACTTGCGAAAAACCATGCGCGAGTAACTTCCGAGAGTAACTTGCGCGAGTAACTGGAGGATAACTGCCGAAAGTAACTTACGAAAGTAACTTGCGGAAGAAACTTGCAAAAAAACGTACGCAAGTGTCTTACGGGAATAACATGCGGGAGTGACTTGCGGGGGTAGCTTGCATGAGTAACATGCGGGAGTAACTTGCAGGGATAACTTGCGGGACAAACATGCGGGAGCAACTTGCGGGGAAAACTGGCGCGAGTAACTTGCGAAAGTTACTTGCGGAAGTAACTTGAAAAAAAACTTACGCAAGTAACTTGCGCGAGTAAGTTGAGGGAGTAAGTTGGGGAAAAACTTGAAGGAGTAAGTGGCGGAAGTAACTTGTGAGAGTCACATGCGGGAGTAACTTGTGGGAATAACTTGTGGGAATAACTTGCGGGAGCAACTTGCGGGGATAACTGGCGCAAGTAACTTGCGAAAGTAACTTGCGGAAGTAACTTACAAAAAAAAACTTTCGCAAGTAACTTGCGCGAGTAAGTTGAGGGAGTGAGTTGGGGAAAAACTTGGAGAAGTAACTTGCGGGAGTAACATGCGGGAGTAACTTGCGTGAGGTCGATGAGGGAGAAACTTGCCGGAGTAACATACGGGAGTGACTTGCGGGAGTAACTTGCGAGAGTAAATTGCGGGAGTTACATGTGGGAGAAACTTGCCGGAGTAACATACGGGAGTAAGTTGAGGAAGTAAGTTGAGGACCAACTTGCGGGAGTAACTTGCGGAAATAACTTGTGGGAGAAACGGGCGGGAGTAACTTGCGGGAATAACTTGCGGGAACAAAGTGCGGGAGTAACTTGCGGGAATAACTTGCGGGAGTAATGTGCGGGAGTAACACGCAGGAGTAACTTGTGGAAAAAAATGCGAGAAAATGTTGTTCGGGTAACTTGCGGGAGTAACTTGCGGGGGGTACTTGCATAAAACCATGCGCGAGTAACTTCCGAGAGTAACTTGCGGGAGTAACTGGAGGCAAAACTGCCGAAAGTAACTTGCGAAAGTAACTTGCGGTAGAAACTTGCAAAAAAACGTACGCGAGTGTCTTGCGGGAATAACTTGCGGGAGAAACTAGCGGGAGCACCATGCGTGAATAACTTGCGGGATACCCTGCGGGAACAACATGCGGGATTGACTTGCGCGAGTAAGCTTGCAAGAGTAACTAGCGGGAGTAACTTGCAGGGATAACTTGCGGGAGCAACATGCGAGGGTAACTTGTTGGAGTAACTTGCGGGAGGTACATGCGGGAGTTACTTGCGGGAGTAACTTGCGGGAATAACTTGTGGGAATAACTTGCGGGAGCCACTTGCGGGGATAACTGGCGCGAGTAACTTGCGAAAGTAGCTTGCGGAAGTAACTTGCAAAAAAAACTTTAACAAGTAACTTGCGCGAGTAAGTTGAGGGGGTAAGTTGGGGAAAAACTTGCGGGAGGACTTGCGGGAGTAACTTAAGGGAGTAATTTGTGGGAGTTACTTGCGGGAGTAGCTTGCGGGGGGTTCTTGCGGAAGTACCATGCGGGATTAACTTGCAAGGGTGTACCTGCGGGAGTAATATGCGGGTGTTACTTCCGGGAGTACATTTGCGGGACTAACATGCGAGAGTAACTTGCGGGAGTAACTTACGGGTACTTGCAAAAAACATTGAGCGAGTAACTTCTGACAGTAACTTGCGGGAGTAACATGCAGAAGTAACTTGTGGGAAAAACGTGTGGAAATTACTTGCGGGAGCAACTTGCGGGGATAACTGGCGCGAGTAACTTGCGAAACAAACTTGCGGAAGTAACTTGCAAAAAAACTTAAGCAAGTAACTTGCAAGAGTAAGTTGAGAGAGAAAGTTAAGGCAAAACTTTCGGGAGTAACTTGCGGTAGTAACTTGTAAAGTAACTTTAGCGAGTAATTTGTGGGAGCAACTTGCGGGAGTACTTGCGGGGGGAAAATGCTGGCATACATGCGGGAGTAACTTGCGGAAGTAACTTGCGGGAGTAACATGCAAAAGTAACTTGTGGGAATTACTTGTGGGAATAACTTGCGGGAGCATCTCGCGGGGAAAACTGGCGCGAGGAACTTGCGAAAGTAACTTGCGGAAGTAACTTGCAAAAAAAACTTCAGCAAGTAACTTGCGCGAGTAAGTTGAGGGAGTTACTTGTAGAAGTATATTTAGGTAGTAATTTTTGGGAGTAACTTTCGGGAGTATCTTCCTGGGAGAAACTTGCGGGAGTTACATGCGAAGTAACTTGCGGGGCGTATTGCAGGAGTAACAACGGAAGTAACTTTCAAGAAAAAAATTGCGGGAGTAACATGCGGGAGTAACTTGCAGGAGTAACTGGCGGGTTTCTGCGAAAAACATTGTGCGAGTAACTTCCGAGAGTAACTTGCGTGAATAACTGGCGGGAGTTTCTTTCGGGAACAACATGCGGGAGTGACTTACGGACGTAGCTTTTGGGAATAATTTGCGGGAGTAACTTGCGTGAATAACATGCGGGAGTAAGTTGCGGGAGTTACATGCGGGAGTAATTTGGAGTAAAAACTTGCGGGAGTAGCTTGTGGGAGTAGCTTGCTTGAGAAACACGCGGGAGTAACTAACGGGAGGAACTTGCGGGAGTAATTTGCGTGATTAACTTGCGGGAGTAACCTGCGGGAGTAGCTTGCGGGGTAAACTTGCGGGAGTAACTTTTGGAAGGACTTGCGGGAGTAACATGAGAGAAAAACTTGTGGGATTAACTTGCAGGAGCAACTTGCGGGGATAACTGGCGCGAGTAGTTTGCGAAAGAAGCTTGCGGAAGTAACTTGCAAAAAACCTACAAAAGTATCTTTCGGGAGTAAGTTGAAGGAGTAAGTTAAGGAAAAACTTGCGGGGGGTACTTGCGGGAGTAGCTTGTGGAAGTGACTTGCGGGAGAAACTTGCGGGAATAACATGCAGAAGTTTCTTGCGGGAGTAATTGGCGGGTACTTGCGAAAAACATTGCGCGAGTAACTTCCGAGAGTAACTGGCGGGAGTAACATTCAGGCCTACTTGTGGGAATAACTTCTGGGAATAACTTGCGGGAGCAACTTGCGGGGATAACTGGCGCGAGTAACTTGCGAAAGTAACTTGCGGAAGTAATGGAACCCCCGGACAGCCGGACTTGTCGTTCTGTTATACTTTGTGGTAGACAGTCACATTGCTCTGTTCAACGAAGGAACAGTCTTGTAATGTCCCTACTGTGCATCCTCCTATGACTATAAAGCCATGTACGCTTGTTTCGGAACAACCCGGACAGCCGGACTTGTCGTTCTGTTTTACTTTGTGGTAGACAGTCACAATGCTCTGTTCAACGAAGGTACAGTCTTGTAATGTCCCTACTGTGCATCCTCCTATCGGAACAACCCGGACAGCCGGTCTTGTCGTTCTGTTTTACTTTGTGGTAGACAGTCACATTGCTCTGTTCAACGAAGGTACAGTCTTGTTATGTCCCTACTGTGCATCCTCCTATCGGAACAACCCGGACAGCCGGTCTTGTCGTTCTGTTTTACTTTGTGGTAGACAGTCACATTGCTCTGTTCAACGAAGGTACAGTCTTGTTATGTCCCTACTGTGCATCCTCCTATCGGAACAACCCGGACAGCCCGTCTTGTCGTTCTGTTTTACTTTGTGGTAGGCAGTCACATTGCTGTGTTCAACGAAGGTACAGTCTTGTTATGTCCCTACTGTGCATCCTCCTATCGGAACAACCCGGACAGCCGGTCTTGTCGTTCTGTTTTACTTTGTGGTAGACAGTCACATTGCTCTGTGTCTTGTTATGTCCCTACTGTGCATCCTCCTATCGGAACAACCCGGACAGCCGGTCTTGTCGTTCTGTTTTACTTTGTGGTAGACAGTCACATTGCTCTGTTCAACGAAGGTACAGTCTTGTTATGTCCCTACTGTGCATCCTCCTATCGGAACAACCCGGACAGCCGGTCTTGTCGTTCTGTTTTACTTTGTGGTAGACAGTCACATTGCTCTGTGTCTTGTTATGTCCCTACTGTGCATCCTCCTATCGGAACAACCCGGACAGCCGGTCTTGTCGTTCTGTTTTACTTTGTGGTAGACAGTCACATTGCTCTGTTCAACGAAGGTACAGTCTTGTTATGTCCCTACTGTGCATCCTCCTATCGGAACAACCCGGACAGCCGGACTTGTCGTTCTGTTTTACTTTGTGGTAGACAGTCACATTGCTCTGTTCAACGAAGGTACAGTCTTGTTATGTCCCTACTGTGCATCCTCCTATCGGAACAACCCGGACAGCCGGTCTTGTCGTTCTGTTTTACTTTGTGGTAGACAGTCACATTGCTCTGTTCAACGAAGGTACAGTCTTGTTATGTCCCTACTGTGCATCCTCTATGACTATAAAGCCATGTACGCTTGTTTCGGAACAACCCGGACAGCCACACATGTCGTTCTGTTTTACTTTGTGGTAGACAGTCACATTGCTCTCTTCAACGAAGGTACAGTCTTGTTATGTCCCTACTGTGCCTCCTCCTATGACTATAAAGCCATGTACGCTTGTTTCGGAACAACCCGGACAGCCACACATGTCGTTCTGTTTTACTTTGTGGTAGACAGTCACATTGCTCTCTTCAACGAAGGTACAGTCTTGTTATGTCCCTACTGTGCATCCTCTATGACTATAAAGCCATGTAGGCTTGTTTCGGAACAACCCGGACAGCCACACATGTCGTTCTGTTTTACTTTGTGGTAGACAGTCACATTGCTCTGTTCAACGAAGGTTCAGTCTTGTTATGTCCCTACTGTGCATCCTCTATGACTATAAAGCCATGTACGCTTGTTTCGGAACAACCCGGACAGCCACACATGTCGTTCTGTTTTACTTTGTGGTAGACAGCCACATTGCTCTGTTCAACGAAGGTACAGTCTTGTTATGTCCCTACTGTGCATTATCCTATCGGAACAACCAAGACAGCCGGACTTGTCGTTATGTTTTACTTTGTGGTAGACAGTCACATTGCTCTGTTCAACGAAGGTACAGTCTTGTTATGTCCCTACTGTGCATCCTCCTATGACTATAAAGCCATGTACGCTTGTTTCGGAACAACCCGGACAGCCACACATGTCGTTCTGTTTTACTTTGTGGTAGACAGCCACATTGCTCTGTTCAACGAAGGTACAGTCTTGTTATGTCCCTACTGTGCATTATCCTATCGGAACAACCAAGACAGCCGGACTTGTCGTTATGTTTTACTTTGTGGTAGACAGTCACATTGCTCTGTTCAACGAAGGTACAGTCTTGTTATGTCCCTACTGTGCATCCTCCTATCGGAACAACCCGGACAGCCGCTCTTGTCGTTCCGTTTTACTTTGTTGGTAGACAGTCACATTGCTCTGTTCAACGAAGGTACAGTCTTGTTATGTCCCTACTGTGCATCCTCCTATCGGAACAACCCGGACAGCCGGTCTTGTCGTTCTGTTTTACTTTGTGGTAGACAGTCACATTGCTCTGTTCAACGAAGGTACAGTCTTGTTATGTCCCTACTGTGCATCCTCCTATCGGAACAACCCGGACAGCCGGTCTTGTCGTTCTGTTTTACTTTGTGGTAGACAGTCACACTGCTCTGTTCAACGAAGGTACAGTCTTGTTATGTCCCTACTGTGCATCCTCCTATCGGAACAACCCGGACAGCCGGACTTGTCGTTCTGTTTTACTTTGTGGTAGACAGTCACATTGCTCTGTTCAACGAAGGTACAGTCTTGTTATGTCCCTACTGTGCATCCTCCTATCGGAACAACCCGGACAGCCGGTCTTGTCGTTCTGTTTTACTTTGTGGTAGACAGTCACACTGCTCTGTTCAACGAAGGTACAGTCTTGTTATGTCCCTACTGTGCATCCTCCTATCGGAACAACCCGGACAGCCGGACTTGTCGTTCTGTTTTACTTTGTGGTAGACAGTCACATTGCTCTGTTCAACGAAGGTACAGTCTTGTTATGTCCCTACTGTGCATCCTCCTATCGGAACAACCCGGACAGCCGGTCTTGTCGTTCTGTTTTACTTTGTGGTAGACAGTCACATTGCTCTGTTCAACGAAGGTACAGTCTTGTTATGTCCCTACTGTGCATCCTCCTATCGGAACAACCCGGACAGCCGGACTTGTCGTTCTGTTTTACTTTGTGGTAGACAGTCACATTGCTCTGTTCAACGAAGGTACAGTCTTGTTATGTCCCTACTGTGCATCCTCCTATCGGAACAACCCGGACAGCCGGTCTTGTCGTTCTGTTTTACTTTGTGGTAGGCAGTCACATTGCTCTGTTCAACGAAGGTACAGTCTTGTTATGTCCCTACTGTGCATCCTCCTATCGGAACAACCCAGACAGCCGGTCTTGTCGTTCTGTTTTACTTTGTGGTAGACCGTCACATTGCTCTGATCAACGAAGGTACAGTCTTGTTATGTCCCTACTGTGCATCCTCCTATCGGAACAACCCGGACAGCCGGACTTGTTGTTCTGTTTTACTTTGTGGAAGACAGTCACATTGCTCTGTTCAACGAAGGTACAGTCTTGTTATGTCCCTACTGTGCATCCTCCTATCGGAACAACCCGGACAGCCGGACTTGTTGTTCTGTTTTACTTTGTGGAAGACAGTCACATTGCTCTGTTCAACGAAGGTACAGTCTTGTTATGTCCCTACTGTGCATCCTCCTATGACTATAAAGCCATGTACGCTTGTTTCGGACCAACCCGGACCGCCACACATGTCGTTCTGTTTTACTTTGTGGTAGACAGTCACATTGCTCTGTTCAACGAAGGTACAGTCTTGTAATGTCCCTACTGTGCATCCTCCTATCGGAACAACCCGGACAGCCGGTCTTGTCGTTCTGTTTTACTTTGTGGTAGACAGTCACATTGCTCTTTTCAACGAAGGTACAGTCTTGTTATGTCCCTACTGTGCATCCTCCTATCGGAAAAACCCAGACAGCCGGACTTGTCGTTCTGTTTTACTTTGTGGTAGACAGTCAAATTGCTCTGTTCAACGAAGGTACAGTCTTGTTATGTCCCTACTGTGCATCCTCCTATGACTATAAAGCCATGTACGCTTGTTTCGGAACAACCCGGACAGCCGGACTTGTCGTTCTGTTTTACTTTGTGGTAGACAGTCACATTGCTCTGTTCAACGAAGGTACAGTCTTGTTATGTCCCTACTGTGCATCCTCCTATCGGAACAACCCGGACAGCCGGACTTGTCGTTCTGTTTTACTTTGTGGTAGACAGTCACATTGCTCTGTGTCTTGTTATGTCCCTACTGTGCATCCTCCTATCGGAACAACCCGGACAGCCGGTCTTGTCGTTCTGTTTTACTTTGTGGTAGACAGTCACATTGCTCTGTGTCTTGTTATGTCCCTACTGTGCATCCTCCTATCGGAACAACCCGGACAGCCGGTCTTGTCGTTCTGTTTTACTTTGTGGTAGACAGTCACATTGCTCTGTTCAACGAAGGTACAGTCTTGTTATGTCCCTACTGTGCATCCTCCTATGACTATAAAGCCATGTACGCTTGTTTCGGACCAACCCGAACCGCCACACATGTCGTTCTGTTTTAATTTGTGGTAGACAGTCACATTGCTCTGTTCAACGAAGGTACAGTCTTGTTATGTCCCTACTGTGCATCCTCCTATCGGAACAACCCGGACAGCCGGACTTGTCGTTCTGTTTTACTTTGTGGTAGACAGTCACATTGCTCTGTGTCTTGTTATGTCCCTACTGTGCATCCTCCTATCGGAACAACCCGGACAGCCGGTCTTGTCGTTCTGTTTTACTTTGTGGTAGACAGTCACATTGCTCTGTTCAACGAAGGTACAGTCTTGTTATGTCCCTACTGTGCATCCTCCTATGACTATAAAGCCATGTACGCTTGTTTCGGACCAAGCCGAACCGCCACACATGTCGTTCTGTTTTACTTTGTGGTAGACCGTCACATTGCTCTGTTCAACGAAATTACAGTCTTGTTATGTCCCTACTGTGCATCCTTCTATCGGAACAACCCGGACAGCCGGTCTTGTCGTTCTGTTTTACTTTGTGGTAGACAGTCACATTGCTCTGTTCAACGAAGGTACAGTCTTGTTATGTCCCTACTGTGCATCCTCCTATCGGAACAACCCAGACAGCCGGTCTTGTCGTTCTGTTTTACTTTGTGGTAGACAGTTACATTGCTCTGTTCAACGAAGGTACAGTCTTGTTATGTCCCTACTGTGCATCCTCCTATCGGAACAACCCGGACAGCCGGTCTTGTCGTTCTGTTTTACTTTGTGGTAGACAGTCACATTGCTCTGTTCAACGAAGGTACAGCCTTGTTATGTCCCTACTGTGCATCCTCCTATGACTAAAAGCCATGTACGCTTGTTTCGGAACAACCCAGACAGCCGGTCTTGTCGTTCTGTTTTACTTTGTGGTAGACAGTTACATTGCTCTGTTCAACGAAGGTACAGTCTTGTTATGTCCCTACTGTGCATCCTCCTATCGGAACAACCCGGACAGCCGGTCTTGTCGTTCTGTTTTACTTTGTGGTAGACAGTCACATTGCTCTGTTCAACGAAGGTACAGCCTTGTTATGTCCCTACTGTGCATCCTCCTATGACTAAAAGCCATGTACGCTTGTTTCGGAACAACCCAGACAGCCGGTCTTGTCGTTCTGTTTTACTTTGTGGTAGACAGTTACATTGCTCTGTTCAACGAAGGTACAGTCTTGTTATGTCTCTACTGTGCATCCTCCTATCGGAACAACCCGGACAGCCGGTCTTGTCGTTCTGTTTTACTTTGTGGTAGACAGTCACATTGTTCTGTTCAACGAAGGTACAGTCTTGTAATGTCCCTACTGTGCATCCTCCTATCGGAACAACCCGGACAGCCGGTCTTGTCGTTCTGTTTTACTTTGTGGTAGACAGTCACATTGCTCTGTTCAACGAAGGTACAGTCTTGTAATGTCCCTACAGTGCATCCTCCTATCGGAACAACCCAGACAGCCGGTCTTGTCGTTCTGTTTTACTTTGTGGTAGACAGTCACATTGCTCTGTTCAACGAAGGTACAGTCTTGTTATGTCCCTACTGTGCATCCTCCTATCGGAACAACCCGGACAGCCGGTCTTGTCGTTCTGTTTTACTTTGTGGTAGACAGTCACATTGTTCTGTTCAACGAAGGTACAGTATTGTTATGTCCCTACTGTGCATCCTCCTATCGGAACAACCCGGACAGCCGGTCTTGTCGTTCTGTTTTACTTTGTGGTAGACAGTCACATTGCTCTGTTCAACGAAGGTACAGTCTTGTAATGTCCCTACAGTGCATCCTCCTATCGGAACAACCCAGACAGCCGGTCTTGTCGTTCTGTTTTACTTTGTGGTAGACAGTCACAATGCTCTGTTCAACGAAGGTACAGTCTTGTAATGTCCCTACAGTGCATCCTCCTATCGGAACAACCCAGACAGCCGGTCTTGTCGTTCTGTTTTACTTTGTGGTAGACAGTCACAATGCTCTGTTCAACGAAGGTACAGTCTTGTTATGTCCCTACTGTGCATCCTCCTATCGGAACAACCCGGACAGCCGGTCTTGTCGTTCTGTTTTACTTTGTGGTAGACAGTCACATTGCTCTGTTCAACGAAGGTACAGTCTTGTTATGTCCCTACTGTGCATCCTCCTATCGGAACAACCCAGACAGCCGGTCTTGTCGTTCTGTTTTACTTTGTGGTAGACAGTCACATTGCTCTGTTCAACGAAGGTACAGTCTTGTAATGTCCCTACTGTGCATCCTCCTATCGGAACAACCCGGACAGCCGGACTTGTCGTTCTGTTTAACTTTGTGGTAGACAGTCACATGGCTCTGTTCAACGAAGGTACAGTCTTGTTATGCCCCTACTGTGCATCCTCCTATCGGAACAACCCGGACAGCTGGACTTGTCGTTCTGTTTTACTTTGTGGTAGACAGTCACATTGCTCTGTTCAACGAAGGTACAGTCTTGTTATGTCCCTACTGTGCATCCTCCTATCGGAACAACCCAGAGAGCCGGTCTTGTCGTTCTGTTTTACTTTGTGGTAGACAGTCACATTGCTCTGTTCAACGAAGGTACAGTCTTGTTATGTCCCTACTGTGCATCCTCCTATCGGAACAACCCAGAGAGCCGGACTTGTCGTTCTGTTTTACTTTGTGGTAGACAGTCACATTGCTCTGTTCAACGAAGGTACAGTCTTGTTATGTCCCTACTGTGCATCCTCCTATCGGAACAACCCGGACAGCTGGACTTGTCGTTCTGTTTTACTTTGTGGTAGACAGTCACATTGCTCTGTTCAACGAAGGTACAGTCTTTTTATGTCCCTACTGTGCATCCTCCTATCGGAACAACCCAGACAGCCGGTCTTGTCGTTCTGTTTTACTTTGTGGTAGACAGTCACATTGCTCTGTTCAACGAAGGTACAGTCTTGTTATGTCCCTACTGTGCATCCTCCTATCGGAACAACCCAGACAGCCGGACTTGTCGTTCTGTTTTACTTTGTGGTAGACAGTCACATTGCTCTGTTCAACGAAGGTACAGTCTTGTTATGTCCCTACTGTGCATCCTCCTATCGGAACAACCCAGACAGCCGGTCTTGTCGTTCTGTTTTACTTTGTGGTAGACAGTCACATTGCTCTGTTCAACGAAGGTACAGTCTTGTTATGTCCCTACTGTGCATCCTCCTATCGGAACAACCCGGACAGCCGGTCTTGTCGTTCTGTTTTACTTTGTGGTAGACAGTCACATTGCTCTGTTCAACGAAGGTACAGTCTTGTAATGTCCCTACTGTGCATCCTCCTCTCGGAACAACCCGGACAGCCGGTCTTGTCGTTCTGTTTTACTTTGTGGTAGACAGTCACATTGCTCTGTTCAACGAAGGTACAGTCTTGTAATGTCCCTACTGTGCATCCTCCTATCACTATAAAGCCATGTACGCTTGTTTCGGAACAACCCGGACAGCCGGACTTGTCGTTCTGTTTTACTTTGTGGTAGACAGTCATATTGCTCTGTTCAACGAAGGTACAGTCTTGTAATGTCTGTACTGTGCATCCTCCTATCGGAACAACCCGGACAGCTGGACTTGTCGTTCTGTTTTACTTTGTGGTAGACAGTCACATTGCTCTGTTCAACGAAGGTACAGTCTTGTAATGTCCCTACTGTGCATCCTCCTATCGGAACAACCCGGACAGCTGGACTTGTCATTCTGTTTTACTTTGTGGTAGACAGTCACATTGCTCTGTTCAACGAAGGTACAGTCTTGTTATGTCCCTTCTGTGCATCCTCCTATCGGAACAACCCAGACAGCCGGTCTTGTCGTTCTGTTTTACTTTGTGGTAGACAGTCACATTGCTCTGTTCAACGAAGGTACAGTCTTGTAATGTCCCTACTGTGCATCCTCCTATCACTATAAAGCCATGTACGCTTGTTTTGGAACAAACCGGACAGCCGGACTTGTCGTTCTGTTTTACTTTGTGGTAGACAGTTACATTGCTCTTTTCAACGAAGGTACAGTCTTGTTATGTCCCTACTGTGCATCCTCCTATGACTATAAAGCCATGTACGCTTGTTTCGGAACAACCCGGACAGCCGGACTTGTCGTTCAGTTTTACTTTGTGGTAGACAGTCACATTGCTCTGTTCAAATAAAGAACAGTCTTGTAATGTCCCTACTGTGCATCCTCCTATAACTGTAAAGCCATGTACGCTTGTTTTGGAACAAACCGGACAGCCGGACTGGTCGTTCTGGTTTACTTTGTGGTAGACAGTTACATTGCTCTGTTCAACGAAGGTACAGTCTTGTTATGTCCCTACTGTGCATCCTCCTATGACTATAAAGCCATGTACGCTTGTTTCGGAACAACCCGGACAGCCGGTCTTGTCGTTCTGTTTTACTTTGCGGTAGACAGTCACATTGCTCTGTTCAACGAAGGTACAGTCTTGTTATGTCCCTACTGTGCATCCTCCTATCGGAACAACCCAGACAGCCGGTCTTGTCGTTCTGTTTTACTTTGCGGTAGACAGTCACATTGCTCTGTTCAACGAAGGTACAGTCTTGTTATGTCCCTACTGTGCATCCTCCTATCGGAACAACCCAGACAGCCGGACTTGTCGTTCTGTTTTACTTTGTGGTAGACAGTCACATTGCTCTGTTCAACGAAGGTACAGTCTTGTAATGTCCCTACTGTGCATCCTCCTATGACTATAATGCCATGTACGCTTGTTTCTAAACAACCCAGACAGCCGGTCTTGTCGTTCTGTTTTACTTTGTGGTAGACAGTCACATTGCTCTGTTCAACGAAGGTACAGTCTTGTAATGTCCCTACTGTGCATCCTCCTATGACTATAATGCCATGTACGCTTGTTTCTAAACAACCCAGACAGCCGGTCTTGTCGTTCTGTTTTACTTTGTGGTAGACAGTCACACTGCTCTGTTCAACGAAGGTACAGTCTTGTTATGTCCCTACTGTGCATTCTCCTATCGGAACAACCCGGACAGCCGGTCTTGTCGTTCTGTTTTACTTTGTGGAAGACAGTTACATTGCTCTGTTCAACGAAGGTACAGTCTTGTTATGTCCCTACTGTGCATCCTCCTATCGGAACAACCCGGACAGCCGGACTTGTCGTTCTGTTTTACTTTGTGGTAGACAGTCACAATGCTCTGTTCAACGAAGGTACAGTCTTGTAATGTCCCTACTGTGCATCCTCCTATCGGAACAACCCGGACAGCCGGTCTTGTCGTTCTGTTTTACTTTGTGGTAGACAGTCATATTGCTCTGTTCAACGAAGGTACAGTCTTGTTCTGTCCCTACTGTGCATCCTCCTATCGGAACAACCCGGACAGCCGGTCTTGTCGTTCTGTTTTACTTTGTGGTAGACAGTCACATTGCTCTGTACAACGAAGGTACAGTCTTGTAATGTCCCTACTGTGCATCCTCCTATGACTATAATGCCATGTACGCTTGTTTCTAAACAACCCAGACAGCCGGTCTTGTCGTTCTGTTTTACTTTGTGGTAGACAGTCACACTGCTCTGTTCAACGAAGGTACAGTCTTGTTATGTCCCTACTGTGCATCCTCCTATCGGAACAACCCGGACAGCCGGTCTTGTCGTTCTGTTTTACTTTGTGGTAGACAGTCACACTGCTCTGTTCAACGAAGGTACAGTCTTGTTATGTCCCTACTGTGCATCCTCCTATCGGAACAACCCAGACAGCCGGTCTTGTCGTTCTGTTTTACTTTGTGGTAGACAGTCACACTGCTCTGTTCAACGAAGGTACAGTCTTGTAATGTCCCTACAGTGCATCCTCCTATCGGAACAACCCGGACAGCCGGTCTTGTCGTTCTGTTTTACTTTGTGGTAGACAGTCACACTGCTCTGTTCAACGAAGGTACAGTCTTGTTATGTCCCTACTGTGCATCCTCCTATCGGAACAACCCGGACAGCCGGTCTTGTCGTTCTGTTCGATCGTCTATCGTCAGCATAACTTGCGGGAGTAACTTGCGGAAGAAACTTGCAAAAAATCCGTACGCGAGTGGTTTGTGGGAGTAACTTGCGGGAGTAACTAGCAGGAGAAACTTGTGGGAATAACTTGGGGGAATATCTTGCGGAAATAACTTGCAGGTGTAACTTGCGGTAGTAACTGGTGGGAGAAACTTTCTGGAGAAACTTGTGGGAATAACTTGCGAGAAGAACTTTCGGGACTTACATGCAAGAGTTACTTGCGGGAGTAACTTGCGAAAGTAAATGCGGGAGTAACATGCGTGCATAACTTTCGGGAGTAACTTGCGGGAGCAGCATACGCGGTAACTGGTATAAGATGGTTTCTTTTCGACATGGTATTAGATGGTTGCTATGCGACACGTAGCAGATGGTTGCTATACAACATGGTATAAGATGGTTGCTCTTCAACACGTAGCAAATAGTTGCTAAACAACATGGAATTCGAGGGTTTCTATGCGACACGTAGCAAATAGTTGCTATACAACATGGTATTAGATGGTTTTTTATGCAACACGTATTAAAAAGTTGCTATACAACATGGTATTAGAGGGGTTCTATGCGACACGTAGCAAATAGTTGCTATACAACATGGTATTAGATGGTTTCTATGCAACACGTAGCAAATAGTTGCTATACGACATGGTTTTAGATGGTGTCTATGCGACATGGTATTAGATGGTTGCTATGCAAGACGTAGAAGATGGTTGCTTTACAACATGGTATAAGATGGTTGCTATTCGACATGGTAATAGATGGTTGCTATGCAACACGTAGCAGATGGTTGCTGTACGTCATGGTATTAGATGGTTGCTATGCGAGACGTAGCAGATGGTTGCTATACAACATGGTATAAGATGGTTGCTATGCAACACGTAGCAGAAAGTTGCTAAACAACATGGTATTAGATGGTTGCTATGCAACACGTAGCAGATAGTTGCTATACAATATGGTATTAGATGGTTGCTATGCAACACGTACCAGATAGTTGCTATAAGACATGGTATTAGATTGTTTCAATGCGACATGGTATTTGATTGTTGCTTTGCGACACGTAGCAGATAGTTGCTATACGACATGGTAAGAGATAGTTGCTATGCAACACGTAGCAGATAGTTTATTAAGACATGGTATTAGATTGTTTCTATGCGACATGGTATTAGATGGTTGCTATGCGACGCGTAGCAGATAGTTGCTTTACGACATGGTAAGAGATGGTTTCTATACAACATGGTATTAGATGGTTGCTAAGCAACACGTAGCAGATAGTTGCTATACAACATGGTATTAGATGGTTGCTATGCAACACGTAGCAGATAGTTGCTATACCGCATAGTATAAGATTGTTTCTATGCGACATGTAGCAGATAGTTGCTATACAACATGGTATAAGATGGTTGCTATGCAACACGTAGCAGAATATTGCTATAAAACATGGTATTAAATGGTTTCTATGCGACATGTAGCAGATAGTTGCTATACAACATGGTATAAGATGGTTGCTATGCAACACGTAGCAGAAAGTTGCTATTCAACATGGTATTAGATGGTTGCTATGCAACACTTAGCAGATAGTTGCTATACGACATGGTTTTAGATGGTTGCTATGCAACACGTAGTAGATGGTTGCTTTTCAACATTACATTTGATGGTTGCTATGCAAAACGTAGCAGATTGTTGCTATACGACATGGAAAAAGATGGTTGCTATGCAACACGTAGCACATAGTTGCTATACGACAGGGTATTAGATGGTTGCTATGGGACACGTAGCAGATAGTTGCTATACGACATGGTATAAGATGGTTGCTATGAGACACGAAGCAGATGGTTGCATTACGACATGGTATTAGATGGTTTCTATGTGACATGGTATTAGATGGTTGCAATGCAACACGTAGAAGATGGTTGCATTACGACATGGTATTAGATGGTTTCTATGCGACATGCTATAAGATTGTTGCTATGGTTCACGTAGTAAATGATTGCTATATAACATGGTATTAGACTGTTGCTATGAAACACGTAGCAGATGGTTGATATACGACATGGTATAAGATGGTTGCTATGCAACACGTAGCAGATGGTTGCTATGAAACATAGTATTAGATGGTTTCTATGCAACACGTAGCAGATGGTTGCTTATAAACATGGTATTAGATCATTCCTATGCGACATGGTATTAGATGGTTGCAATGCAACACGTAGCAGATAGTTGCTATACGCAAAGTATTAGTTGGTTGCTATGCAACACGTAGCAGATAGTTGCTATACGACATGGTATTAGATGGTTGCTATGCAACACGTAAAAGATAGTTGCTAGGCTATACGACATGGTATTAGATGGTTGCGAAGCGACACGTAGCAGATAGTTGCTATACGACATGGTATTAGATGGTTGCTATGGAACACGTAGCAGATAGTTGCTAAACGTCATGGTATTAGAAGGTTGCTTTGCAACTCGTAGCAGATGGTTGCTATACGACATGGTATTAGATTGTTAATATGCAACACGTAGCAGATGGTTGCTTTGCAACATGGTATTAGATGGTTGCTATGCAACACGTAGCAGATGGTTGCTATACGACATGGTATAAGATGGTTTCTATTTGACATGGTATTCGCTGGTTCCTATGCGACACGTAGCAGATGGTTGCTATACAACATGGTATAAGATGGTTGCTCTTCAACACGTAGCAAATAGTTGCTAAACAACATGGAATTCGAGGGTTTCTATGCGACACGTAGCAAATAGTTGCTATACAACATGGTATTAGATGGTTTCTATGCAACACGTATTAAAAAGTTGCTATACAACATGGTATTAGAGGGGTTCTATGCGACACGTAGCAAATAGTTGCTATACAACATGGTATTAGATGGTTTCTATGCAACACGTAGCAAATAGTTGCTATACGACATGGTTTTAGATGGTGTCTATGCGACATGGTATTAGATGGTTGCTATGCAAGACGTAGAAGATGGTTGCTTTACAACATGGTATAAGATGGTTGCTATTCGACATGGTAATAGATGGTTGCTATGCAACACGTAGCAGATGGTTGCTGTACGTCATGGTATTCGATGGTTGCTATGCGAGACGTAGCAGATGGTTGCTATACAACATGGTAAAAGATGGTTGCTATGCAACACGTAGCAGAAAGTTGCTAAACAACATGGTATTAGATGGTTGCTATGCAACACGTAGCAGATAGTTGCTATACAATATGGTATTAGATGGTTGCTATGCAACACGTACCAGATAGTTGCTATAAGACATGGTATTAGATTGTTTCAATGCGACATGGTATTTGATTGTTGCTTTGCGACACGTAGCAGATAGTTGCTATACGACATGGTAAGAGATAGTTGCTATGCAACACGTAGCAGATAGTTTATTAAGACATGGTATTAGATTGTTTCTATGCGACATGGTATTAGATGGTTGCTATGCGACGCGTAGCAGATAGTTGCTTTACGACATGGTAAGAGATGGTTTCTATACAACATGGTATTAGATGGTTGCTAAGCAACACGTAGCAGATAGTTGCTATACAACATGGTATTAGATGGTTGCTATGCAACACGTAGCAGATAGTTGCTATACCGCATGGTATAAGATTGTTTCTATGCGACATGTAGCAGATAGTTGCTATACAACATGGTATAAGATGGTTGCTATGCAACACGTAGCAGAATATTGCTATAAAACATGGTATTAAATGGTTTCTATGCGACATGTAGCAGATAGTTGCTATACAACATGGTATAAGATGGTTGCTATGCAACACGTAGCAGAAAGTTGCTATTCAACATGGTATTAGATGGTTGCTATGCAACACTTAGCAGATAGTTGCTATACGACATGGTTTTAGATGGTTGCTATGCAACACGTAGTAGATGGTTGCTTTTCAACATTACATTTGATGGTTGCTATGCAACACGTAGCAGATTGTTGCTATACGACATGGAAAAAGATGGTTGCTATGCAACACGTAGCACATAGTTGCTATACGACAGGGTATTAGATGGTTGCTATGGGACACGTAGCAGATAGTTGCTATACGACATGGTATAAGATGGTTGCTATGAGACACGAAGCAGATGGTTGCATTACGACATGGTATTAGATGGTTTCTATGTGACATGGTATTAGATGGTTGCAATGCAACACGTAGAAGATGGTTGCATTACGACATGGTATTAGATGGTTTCTATGCGACATGCTATAAGATTGTTGCTATGGTTCACGTAGTAAATGATTGCTATATAACATGGTATTAGACTGTTGCTATGAAACACGTAGCAGATGGTTGATATACGACATGGTATAAGATGGTTGCTATGCAACACGTAGCAGATGGTTGCTATGAAACATAGTATTAGATGGTTTCTATGCAACACGTAGCAGATGGTTGCTTATAAACATGGTATTAGATCATTCCTATGCGACATGGTATTAGATGGTTGCAATGCAACACGTAGCAGATAGTTGCTATACGCAAAGTATTAGTTGGTTGCTATGCAACACGTAGCAGATAGTTGCTATACGACATGGTATTAGATGGTTGCTATGCAACACGTAAAAGATAGTTGCTAGGCTATACGACATGGTATTAGATGGTTGCGAAGCGACACGTAGCAGATAGTTGCTATACGACATGGTATTAGATGGTTGCTATGGAACACGTAGCAGATAGTTGCTAAACGTCATGGTATTAGAAGGTTGCTTTGCAACTCGTAGCAGATGGTTGCTATACGACATGGTATTAGATTGTTAATATGCAACACGTAGCAGATGGTTGCTTTGCAACATGGTATTAGATGGTTGCTATGCAACACGTAGCAGATGGTTGCTATACGACATGGTATAAGATGGTTTCTATTTGACATGGTATTCGCTGGTTCCTATGCGACACGTAGCAGATGGTTGCTATACAACATGGTATAAGATGGTTGCTCTTCAACACGTAGCAAATAGTTGCTAAACAACATGGAATTCGAGGGTTTCTATGCGACACGTAGCAAATAGTTGCTATACAACATGGTATTAGATGGTTTCTATGCAACACGTATTAAAAAGTTGCTATACAACATGGTATTAGAGGGGTTCTATGCGACACGTAGCAAATAGTTGCTATACAACATGGTATTAGATGGTTTCTATGCAACACGTAGCAAATAGTTGCTATACGACATGGTTTTAGATGGTGTCTATGCGACATGGTATTAGATGGTTGCTATGCAAGACGTAGAAGATGGTTGCTTTACAACATGGTATAAGATGGTTGCTATTCGACATGGTAATAGATGGTTGCTATGCAACACGTAGCAGATGGTTGCTGTACGTCATGGTATTCGATGGTTGCTATGCGAGACGTAGCAGATGGTTGCTATACAACATGGTAAAAGATGGTTGCTATGCAACACGTAGCAGAAAGTTGCTAAACAACATGGTATTAGATGGTTGCTATGCAACACGTAGCAGATAGTTGCTATACAATATGGTATTAGATGGTTGCTATGCAACACGTACCAGATAGTTGCTATAAGACATGGTATTAGATTGTTTCAATGCGACATGGTATTTGATTGTTGCTTTGCGACACGTAGCAGATAGTTGCTATACGACATGGTAAGAGATAGTTGCTATGCAACACGTAGCAGATAGTTTATTAAGACATGGTATTAGATTGTTTCTATGCGACATGGTATTAGATGGTTGCTATGCGACGCGTAGCAGATAGTTGCTTTACGACATGGTAAGAGATGGTTTCTATACAACATGGTATTAGATGGTTGCTAAGCAACACGTAGCAGATAGTTGCTATACAACATGGTATTAGATGGTTGCTATGCAACACGTAGCAGATAGTTGCTATACCGCATGGTATAAGATTGTTTCTATGCGACATGTAGCAGATAGTTGCTATACAACATGGTATAAGATGGTTGCTATGCAACACGTAGCAGAATATTGCTATAAAACATGGTATTAAATGGTTTCTATGCGACATGTAGCAGATAGTTGCTATACAACATGGTATAAGATGGTTGCTATGCAACACGTAGCAGAAAGTTGCTATTCAACATGGTATTAGATGGTTGCTATGCAACACTTAGCAGATAGTTGCTATACGACATGGTTTTAGATGGTTGCTATGCAACACGTAGTAGATGGTTGCTTTTCAACATTACATTTGATGGTTGCTATGCAACACGTAGCAGATTGTTGCTATACGACATGGAAAAAGATGGTTGCTATGCAACACGTAGCACATAGTTGCTATACGACAGGGTATTAGATGGTTGCTATGGGACACGTAGCAGATAGTTGCTATACGACATGGTATAAGATGGTTGCTATGAGACACGAAGCAGATGGTTGCATTACGACATGGTATTAGATGGTTTCTATGTGACATGGTATTAGATGGTTGCAATGCAACACGTAGAAGATGGTTGCATTACGACATGGTATTAGATGGTTTCTATGCGACATGCTATAAGATTGTTGCTATGGTTCACGTAGTAAATGATTGCTATATAACATGGTATTAGACTGTTGCTATGAAACACGTAGCAGATGGTTGATATACGACATGGTATAAGATGGTTGCTATGCAACACGTAGCAGATGGTTGCTATGAAACATAGTATTAGATGGTTTCTATGCAACACGTAGCAGATGGTTGCTTATAAACATGGTATTAGATCATTCCTATGCGACATGGTATTAGATGGTTGCAATGCAACACGTAGCAGATAGTTGCTATACGCAAAGTATTAGTTGGTTGCTATGCAACACGTAGCAGATAGTTGCTATACGACATGGTATTAGATGGTTGCTATGCAACACGTAAAAGATAGTTGCTATACGACATGGTATTAGATGGTTGCGAAGCGACACGTAGCAGATAGTTGCTATACGACATGGTATTAGATGGTTGCTATGGAACACGTAGCAGATAGTTGCTAAACGTCATGGTATTAGAAGGTTGCTTTGCAACTCGTAGCAGATGGTTGCTATACGACATGGTATTAGATTGTTAATATGCAACACGTAGCAGATGGTTGCTTTGCAACATGGTATTAGATGGTTGCTATGCAACACGTAGCAGATGGTTGCTATACGACATGGTATAAGATGGTTTCTATTTGACATGGTATTCGCTGGTTCCTATGCGACACGTAGCAGATGGTTGCTATATTACATGGTATTAGATGGTTGCTATCTGGCACGTAGCAGATTGTTGCTATACGACATGGTATAAGATGGTTAGGTTCGACATGGTATTCGTTGGTTCCTATGCGACACGTAGCAGATGGTTGCTATATAACATGGTATTAGATGGTTGCTATCCGACACGTAGCAGATTGTTGCTATACGACATGGTATAAGATGGTTTAGATTCGACATGGTATTAGATGATTACTATGCAACACGTAGCAGATGGTTGCTTTACAACATGGTAGAAGATGGTTTCTTTCGACATGTAGCAGATAGTTGCTATACAACATGGTATCAGATGGTAGCTATTCAACACGTAGCAGAAAGTTGCTATACACTATGGTATTAGATGGTTTCTATGCGACACGTAGCAGAAGGTTGCTATACGACATGGTATTAGATGGTTGCTATGCAACACGTAGAAGATGGTTGCTATACGACATGGTATAAGATGGTTGCTATGCAACACGTAGCAGATGGTTGCTATACGACATGGTATTAGATGGTTGCTATGCAACACGTAGCAGATGGTTGCTATACGACATGGTATTAGATGGTTGCTATGCAACACGTAGAAGATGGTTGCTATACGACATGGTATAAGATGGTTGCTATGCAACACGTAGCAGATGGTTGCTATACGACATGGTATTAGATGGTTGCTATGCAACACGTAGCAGATGGTTGCTATACAACATGGTATAAGATGGTTGCTATGCAACACGTAGCAGATGGTTGCTATACGACATGGTATTAGATGGTTGCTATGCAACACGTAGCAGATGGTTGCTATACGACATGGTATAAGATGATTGCTATGCAACACGTAGCAGATGGTTGCTATACGACATGGTATTAGATGGTTGCTATGCAACACGTAGAAGATGGTTGCTATACGACATGGTATAAGATGGTTGCTATGCAACACGTAGCAGATGGTTGCTATACGACATGGTATTAGATGGTTGCTATGCAACACGTAGCAGATGGTTGCTATACGACATGGTATTGGATGGTTGCTATGCAACACGTAGCAGATGGTTGCTATACGACATGGTATTAGATGGTTGCTATGCAACACGTAGCAGATGGTTGCTATACGACATGGTATTAGATGGTTGCTATGCAACACGTAGAAGATGGTTGCTATACGACATGGTATAAGATGGTTGCTATGCAACACGTAGCAGATGGTTGCTATACGACATGGTATTAGATGGTTGCTATGCAACACGTAGCAGATGGTTGCTATACGACATGGTATTAGATGGTTGCTATGCAACACGTAGCAGATGGTTGCTATACGACATGGTATTAGATGGTTGCTATGCAACACGTAGAAGATGGTTGCTATGCAACACGTAGCAGATGGTTGCTATACGACATGGTATTAGATGGTTGCTATGCAACACGTAGCAGATGGTTGCTATACAACATGGTATTAGATAGTTTCTATGCGACATGTAGCAGATGGTTGCTATACGACATGGTATTAGATGGTTGCTATGCAACACGTAGCAGATGGTTGCTATAAGACATGGTATCAGATGGTTGCTATGCAACACGTAGCAGATGGTTGCTATTCGACATGGTATTAGATGGTTGCTATGCAACACGTAGCAGATAGTTGCTATACAACATGGTATTAAATAGTTTCTATGCGACATGTAGCAGATGGTTGCTATACGACATGGTTTTATATGGTTGCTATGCGACACGTAGCAGATGGTTGCTATACAACATTGTATTAAATGGTTGCTATGCGATACGTAGCAGATGGTTGCTATACGACATGGTATTAGATGGTTGTAAGATGGTTTCTATGCAACAAATAGCAGATGGTTGCTATACGACATGGTATAAGATGGTTGCTATTCGACATGGTATTAGATGGTTGCTATACGACAAGAAGCAGATGGTTGCTATACAACATGGTATAAGATGGTTGCTATGCAACACGTAGCAAATAGTTGCTATACAACATGGCATTAGAGGGTTTCTATGCAACACGTAGCAAATAGTTGCTTTACAACATTTCATTAGAGGGTTTCTATGCGACACGTAGCAAATAGTTGCTATACGACATGGTATTAGATGGTTGCTATACGACAAGAAGCAGATGGTTGCTATACAACATGGTATAAGATGGTTGCTATGCAACACGTAGCAAATAGTTGCTATACAACATGGCATTAGAGGGTTTCTATGCAACACGTAGCAAATAGTTGCTATACAACATGGTATTAGATGGTTTCTATGCGACACGTAGCAAATAGTTGCTATACGACATGGTATTAGATGGTTTCTATGCAACACGTAGCAGATGGTTGCTATACAACATGGCATTAGATGGTTTCTATGCGACACGTAGCAAATAGTTGCTATACGACATGGTATTAGATGGTTTCTATGCAACACGTAGCAGATGGTTGCTATACAACATGGCATTAGATGGTTTCTATGCGACACGTAGCAAATAGTT
This sequence comes from Isoperla grammatica, assembly GCA_945910005.1. Classification (NCBI taxonomy): domain Eukaryota; kingdom Metazoa; phylum Arthropoda; class Insecta; order Plecoptera; family Perlodidae; genus Isoperla; species Isoperla grammatica. The sequence continues at coordinate 114,907,143 of OX246738.1, read as the reverse complement.
GCTATACGACATGGTATTAGATGGTTTCTATGCGACACGTAGCAAATAGTTGCTATACGACATGGTATTAGATGGTTTCTATGCAACACGTAGCAGATGGTTGCTATACGACATGGTATTAGATGGTTGTAAGATGGTTTCTATGCAACAAATAGCAGATGGTTGCTATACGACATGGTATAAGATGGTTGCTATTCGACATGGTATTAGATGGTTGCTATACGACAAGAAGCAGATGGTTGCTATACAACATGGTATAAGATGGTTGCTATGCAACACGTAGCAAATAGTTGCTATACAACATGGCATTAGAGGGTTTCTATGCAACACGTAGCAAATAGTTGCTTTACAACATGGCATTAGAGGGTTTCTATGCGACACGTAGCAAATAGTTGCTATACGACATGGTATTAGATGGTTTCTATGCGACACGTAGCAAATAGTTGCTATACAACATGGTATTAGATGGTTTCTATGCGACACGTAGCAAATAGTTGCTATACAACATGGTATTAGATGGTTGCTATGCAACACGTAGCAAATAGTTGCTATACAACATGGCATTAGAGGGTTTCTATGCAACACGTAGCAAATAGTTGCTATACAACATGGTATTAGATGGTTTCTATGCGACATGGTATTAGATGGTTGCTATACAACACGTAAAAGATGGTTGCTATACAACATGGTATAAGATGTTTGCTATGCAACACGTAGCAAATAGTTGCTATACAACATGGTATTAGATGGTTTCTATGCGACATGGTATTAGATGGTTGCTATGCAACACGTAGCAAATAGTTGCTTTACAACATGGCATTAGAGGGTTTCTATGCGACACGTAGCAAATAGTTGCTATACAACATGGTATTAGATGGTTTCTATGCGACACGTAGCAAATAGTTCCTATACAACATGGTATTAGATGGTTTCTATGCGACACGTAGCAAATAGTTGCTATACAACATGGTATTAGATGGTTTCTATGCGACACGTAGCAAATAGTTGCTATACAACATGGTATTAGATGGTTTCTATGCGACACGTAGCAAATAGTTGCTATACAACATGGTATTAGATGGTTTCTATGCGACACGTAGCAAATAGTTGCTATACAACATGGTATTAGATGGTTGCTATGCAACACGTAGCAAATAGTGGCTTTACAACATGGCATTAGAGGGTTTCTATGCGACACGTAGCAAATAGTTGCTATACGACATGGTATTAGTTGGTTGCTATACAACACGTAAAAGATGGTTGCAATACAACATGGAATAAGATGGTTGCTATTCGACGTGGTATTAGATGGTTGCTATGCGACACGTAGCAGATGGTTGCTATACAACGTGGTATTAGATGGTTGCTATGCAACACGTAAAAGATGGTTGCAATACAACATGGAATAAGATGGTTGCTATTCGACGTGGTATTAGATGGTTGCTATGCAACACGTAGCAGATGGTTGCTATACAACATGGTATAAGATGTTTGCTATGCAACACGTAGCAAATAGTTGCTATACAACATGGTATTACAGGGTTTCTATGCCACACGTAGCAAACAGATGCTATACAACATGGTATTAGATGGTTGCTATGCAACACGTAACAAATAGTTGCTAAACGACATGGTATTAGATGGTTGCTATTCGACATGGTGTTAGATGGTTGATATGCAACACGTAGCAGATGGATCTTTACGACATGGTATTAGATGGTTGCTATGCGACACGTAGCAGATGGTTGCTATACAACATGGTATTAGATGGTTGCTATGCAACACGTAACAAATAGTTGCTAAACGACATGGTATAAGATGGTTTCTATGCGACACGTAGCAGATGGTTGCTATGCAACACGTAGCAGATGGTTGCTATGCAACACGTAGCAGATGGTTGCTATACAACACGTAACAAATAGTTGCTAAACGACATGGTATAAGATGGTTTCTATGCGACATGGTATTAGATGGTTGCTATGCGACACGTAGCAGATGGTTGCTATACAACACGTAACAAATAGTTGCTAAACGACATGGTATAAGATGGTTACTATGCGACATGGTATTAGATGGTTGCTATGCGACACGTAGCAGATGGTTGCTATGCAACACGTAGCAGATAATTGCTATGCAACACGTAGCAGATGGTTGCTAATTGCTATGCAACACGTAGCAGATGGATCTTTACGACATGGTATTAGATGGTTGCTATGCGACACGTAGCAGATGGTTGCTATGCGACACGTAGCAGATGGTTGCTATGCGACACGTAGCAGATGGTTGCTATGCAACACGTAACAAATAGTTGCTAAACGACATGGTATAAAATGGTTTCTATGCGACATGGTATTAGATGGTTGCTATGCGACACGTAGCAGATGGTTGCTATGCAACACGTAACAAATAGTTGCTAAACGACATGGTATAAGATGGTTTCTATGCGACATGGTATTAGATGGTTGCTATGCAACACGTAGCAGATGGATCTTTACGACATGGTATTAGATGGTTGCTATGCGACACGTAGCAGATAGTTGCTATACAACATGGTATAAGATGGTTGCTATGCAACACGTAGCAGATGGATCTTTACGACATGGTATTAGATGGTTGCTATGCGACACGTAGCAGATGGTTGCTATACAACATGGTATAAGATGTTTGCTATGCAACACGTAGCAAATAGTTGCTATACAACATGGTATTACAGGGTTTCTATGCAACACGTAACAAATAGTTGCTAAACGACATGGTATTAGATGGTTGCTATACAACATGGTATTAGATTGTTGCTATGCGACACGTAGCAGATAGTTGCTATACAACATGGTATTAGATGGTTCCTATGCGACACGTAGCAGATAGTTGCTAGACGACATGGTATTAGATGGTTGCTATACAACATGGTATTAGATGGTTCCTATGCGACACGTAGCAGATAGTTGCTAGACGACATGGTATTAGATGGTTGCTATACAACATGGTATTAGATGGTTCCTATGCGACACGTAGCAGATAGTTGCTATACAACATGGTATTAGATGGTTCCTATGCGACACGTAGCAGATAGTTGCTAGACAACATGGTATTAGATGGTTTCTAAGCGACATGGTATAAGATGGTTGCTATGCGACACGAAGCAGATAGTTGCTATACGACATGGTATAAGATGGTTTCTATGCGACATGGTATTAGATGGTTGCTATGCGACGCGTAGCAGATAGTTGCTATATGACATGGTAAAAGATGGTTGCTATGCAAAACGTAGCAGATGGTTGCTTTACAACATGGAATAAGATGGTTGCTATGCAACACGTAGCAGATGGATGCTATATGACATGGTATTAGATGGTTGCTATGCAACTCGTAACAGATGGTTGCTATACGACATGGTGGTATATGGTTGCTATGCCACACGTTGTTAATAGTTGCTTTACGACATGGTATTAGATGGTTGCTATACAACATGGTATTAGATGGTTGCTTGCGAACCGTAGCAGATAGTTGCTATACAACATGGTATTAGATGATTGCTTTACGACATGGTATTAGATGGTTGCTATGCAACACGTTGCAGATAGTTGCTATACGACGTGGTATTAGATGGTTGCTATGCCACACGTTGTTAATAGTTGCTTTACGACATGGTATTAGATGGTTGCTACACGACATGGTATTAGATGGTTGCTATGCGACACGTAGCAGAAAGTTGCTATACGACATGGTATTAGATGGTTCCTATGCGACATGGTATTAGATGGTTGCTATGCGACACGTAGCAGATAGTTGCTATACGACATGGTATTAGATGGTTTCTATGCGACAAGGTATTAGATGGTTGCTATGCGACACGTAGCAGATAGTTGCTATACGACATGGTATTAGATGGTTTCTATGCGACATGGTATTAGATGGTTGCTATGCGACACGTAGCAGATAGTTGCTATACGACATGGTATTGAAAGTTGCTTTGCAAAACGTAGCAGATAGTTGCTAAACGACATTATATTAGATGGTTACTATGCAACACGTAGCAGATAGTTGCTATAAGACATGGTATTAGATAGTTTCTATGCGACACGTAGCAAATAGTTGCTATTCGACATGGTATTAGATGGTTTCTATGCAACACGTAGCAGATAGTTGCTACACGACATAGTATAAGATGGTTGCTGTGCAACACTTAGCTTATAGTTGCTATACGACATGGTATTAGATGGTTTCTATGCAACACGGGGCAGATAGTTGCTATACGACATGGTATTATTAGATGGTTTCTATGCAACATAAAGATGGTTGCTATACAACATGGTATTAGATGGTTGCCATGCAACACGTAGCAGATCGTTGCTATACGACATGGTATTAGATGGTTGCTATGAAACACGTAGCAGATGGTTGCTATACGACAAAGTATTAGATGGTTGCTATGCGACACGTAGCAGATAGTTGCTATACGACGTGGTATTAGATGGTTGCTATGCGACACGTAGCAGATAGTTGCTATACGACATGGTATTAGATGGTTGCTATGAAACACGTAGCAGATAGTTGCTATACGACATGGTATTAGATGGTTGCTATTCAACACGTAGCAGATAGTTGCTATACAACATGGTATTAGATGGTTGCTATGAAACACGTAGCAGATAGTTGCTATACGACATGGTAGTATATGGTTGCTATACAACAAGGTATAAGATGGTTGCTTGCTATACAACATGGTATAAGATGGTTGCTATACGACATGGTATTAGATGGTTTCTATGCGACACGTAGCAGATAGTTGCTATACAACATGGTACTAGATGGTTGCTATGCGACGCGTAGCAGATAGTTGCTATACGACATGGTATAAAATGGTTGCTATGCAAAACGTAGCAGATAGTTGCTATACGACATGGTATAAGATGGTTTCTATGCGACATGGTATTAGATGGTTGCTATGCGACGCGTAGCAGATAGTTGCTATACGACATGGTATAAAATGGTTGCTATGCAAAACGTAGCAGATAGTTGCTATACGACATGGTATAAGATGGTTTCTATGCAAAACGTAGCAGATAGTTGCTATACGACATGGTATTAGATGGTTGCTATTCAACACGTAGCAGATAGTTGCTATACAACATGGTATTAGATGGTTGCTATGAAACACGTAGCAGATAGTTGCTATACGACATGGTAGTATATGGTTGCTATACAACAAGGTATAAGATGGTTGCTTGCTATACAACATGGTATAAGATGGTTGCTATACGACATGGTATTAGATGGTTTCTATGCGACACGTAGCAGATAGTTGCTATACAACATGGTACTAGATGGTTGCTATGCGACGCGTAGCAGATAGTTGCTATACGACATGGTATAAAATGGTTGCTATGCAAAACGTAGCAGATAGTTGCTATACGACATGGTATAAGATGGTTTCTATGCGACATGGTATTAGATGGTTGCTATGCGACGCGTAGCAGATAGTTGCTATACGAAATGGTATAAAATGGTTGCTATGCAAAACGTAGCAGATAGTTGCTAAACGACATGGTATTAGATGGTTGCTATGCGAAACGTAGCAGATGGTTGCTATACAACATGGAATAAGATGGTTGCTATGCAACACGTAGCAGATGGATGCTATACGACATGGTATTTGATGGTTGCTTTGCGACACGTAGCAGATGGTTGCTTTACGACATGGTATTAGATGGTTGCTATGCGACACGTAGCAGATAGTTGCTATACGACATGGTATTAGATGGTTGCTATGCGACACGTAGCAGATAGTTGCTATACGACATGGTATTAGATGGTTGCTATGAAACACGTAGCAGATAGTTGCTATACGACATGGTATTAGATGGTTGCTATTCAACACGTAGCAGATAGTTGCTATACAACATGGTATTAGATGGTTGCTATGAAACACGTAGCAGATAGTTGCTATACGACATGGTAGTATATGGTTGCTATACAACAAGGTATAAGATGGTTGCTTGCTATACAACATGGTATAAGATGGTTGCTATACGACATGGTATTAGATGGTTTCTATGCGACACGTAGCAGATAGTTGCTATACAACATGGTACTTGATGGTTGCTATGCGACGCGTAGCAGATAGTTGCTATACGACATGGTATAAAATGGTTGCTATGCGCAACGTAGCAGATAGTTGCTATACGACATGGTATAAGATGGTTTCTATGCGACATGGTATTAGATGGTTGCTATGCGACGCGTAGCAGATAGTTGCTATACGACATGGTATAAAATGGTTGCTATGCAAAACGTAGCAGATGGTTGCTATACAACATGGAATAAGATGGTTGCTATGCAACACGTAGCAGATGGATGCTATACGACATGGTATTTGATGGTTGCTTTGCGACACGTAGCAGATGGTTGCTATACGACATGGTATTAGATGGTTGCTATGCGACACGTAGCAGATGGTTGCTATACAACATGGTATAAGATGGTTGCTATGCAAGACGTAGATGATAGTTGCTTTACAACATGGTATAAAATGGTTGCTATTCGACATGGTATTAGATGGTTGCTATGCAACACGTAGCAGATGGTTGCTATACGACATGGTATTAGATGGTTGCTATGCGACACGTAGCAGATGGTTGCTATACAACATGGTATAAGATGGTTGCTATGCAACACGTAGCAGATGGATGCTTTACAACATGGTATAAGATGGTTGCTATGCAACACGTAGCAGATAGTTGCCATACAACATGGTAGTATATGGTTGCTATGCGACACGTAGCAGAAAGTTGCTATACAACATGGTATTAGATGGTTGCTATGCAACACGTAGCAGATGGTTGCTATACGACATGGTAGTATATCGTTGCTATACGACACGTAGCAGATAGTTGCTATACGACATGGTATACGATGGTTGCTATGCAACACGTAGCAGATAGTTGCTATACAACATGGTATTAGATGGTTGCTATGCAACACGTAGCAGATGGTTGCTATACAACATGGTATAAGATGGTTGCTATGCAACACGTAGCAGATGGATGCTATACAACATGGTATAAGATGGTTGCTATACAACATGGTAGTATATGGTTGCTATGCGACATGGTAGTATATGGTTGCTATGCGACACGTAGCAGATAGTTGCTATACGACATGGTATACGATGGTTGCTATGCAACACGTAGCAGATAGTTGCTATACGACATGGTATTAGACGGTTGCTATGCAACACGTAGCAGATGGATGCTATACAACATGGTATAAGATGGTTGCTATGCAACACGTAGCAGATAGTTGCTATACAACATGGTATTAGATGGTTGCTATGCGAACCGTAGCAGATAGTTGCTATACAACATGGCATTAGATTATTGCTTTACGACATGGTATAAGATGGTTGCTATGCGACATGGTATAAGATGGTTGCTATGCGACACGTAGCAGATGGTTGCTATACGACATGGTATAAGATAGTTGCTATGCGACACGTAGCAGATAGTTGCTATACGACATGGTATTAGATGGTTGCTATGCGAACCGTAGCAGATAGTTGCTATACAACATGGCATTAGATTATTGCTTTACGATATGGTATAAGATGGTTGCTATGCGACATGGTATAAGATGGTTGCTATGCGACACGTAGCAAATAGTTGCTATGCGACATGGTATAAGATGGTTGCTATGCGACACGTAGCAGATAGTTGCTTCACGACATGGTATTAGATGGTTGCTATGCAACTCGTAGCAGATGGTTGCTATACGACATGGTAGTAGTTGGTTGCTATGCAAAACGTAGCAGATAGTTGCTATACAACATGGTATTAGATGGTTGCTATGCGACACGTAGCAGATGGTTGCTATACAACATGGAATAAGATGGTTGCTATGCAACACGTAGCAGATGGATGCTATACGACATGGTATTAGATGGTTGCTATGCAACATGGTATTAGATGGATGCTATACGACATGGTATTAGATGGTTGCTATACGACACGTAGCAGATGGTTGCTATACAACATGGTATTAGATGGTTGCTATACGACATGGCAGTATATGGTTGCTATGCGACACGTAGTTGATAGTTGCTATACGAAATGGTATTAGATGGTTGCTATACAACATGGTATAAGATGGTTGCTATGCAACACGTAGCAGATAGTTGCTATACAACATGGTATTAGATGGTTGCTATGCAACACGTAGCAGATGGTTGCTATACGACATGGTATTAGATGGTTGCTATGCAACACGTAGCAGATAGTTGCTATACAACATGGTATTAGATGGTTGCTATGCAACACGTAGCAGATGGTTGCTATACGACATGGTATTAGATGGTTGCTATGCAACACGTAGCAGATGGTTGCTAAACTTGCAAAGAAACGTACGCGAGTAACTAGCGGGAGTAACTTGCGGAAATAACTTGTAAGAGATCCTTTCGGGAGTAACTTGTAGGAATTACTTGCGAAAAGAAGTTTCGGGACTTACATGCGGTTCTAAAGGTGCGGGAGTAACTTGAAGGAGTAACCTTGCGGAAGTAACATTCTTGAATAACTTGCGGGAGTAACTGGCGGGAGTAACGTTAGAGGAGTAAAATGCGTGGTAACTTGCGGGAGTAACATGCGTGAATAACTTGAGGGAGTAACATGCGGGAGGAACTTGCGGGAGTTACATGCGAAGTGACTTGCAAAACTAACGTACGCGAGTGTCTTGCGGGAGTAACTTGCGGGAATAACATGCGGGAGTATTTTGTGGGAATAACTTGCGGGAATTTCTTGCTGGAATAAATTGCAGGAGTTACTTGCGGAAGTCTCTGGTGGGAGTTACTTTCGGGAGTAACTTGTGCGAATAACTTGTGGGAATAACTAACAGGAGTTACTTGCGGAAGTAACTGGTTGAAGTCACTTGCGGGAGTAACTTGCGGGAATAACTAGAGTGAATAACTTCCGGAATAATTTGCGGGAATAACTTGCAGGAGTTACTTGCGGAAGTAACTGGTGGGAGTTACTTTCGGGAGTAACTTGTGGGAATAACTTGTGCGAATAACTTGCAGGAGTTACTTCGGAAGTAACTTGTGGGTGTAACTTGTGGGAATAACTTGCGGGAGTAACTTGTGGGTGTAACATGCGGGAGTAACTTTTGGGACTAACTTGTGGGAATAACTTGCGGAAGAAACGTTTGGGAATAAATTGCGGGAGTAGATAGCGGGAGCTACTTGTGGGAATTACTTGCGGGATTAACTTGCGGAAGTAACCTTCGGGAATAACTTGCGGAAGTAGCTAGCGGGAGTAACTTGTGGGAATTGCTAGCGGGAGTAACTTTCGGGAATTACTTGCGGGAGGAACATGCAGGAGTAAGTTGTGGGAATAACTTGTGGGAATAACTTGCGGGAATAACTTGCGGGAGCAACTCTCAAGGATAACTGGCGCGAGTAATTGGCGAAAGTAGCTTGCGGAAGTAACTTGCAAAAAAAACTTACGCGAGTAACTTGCGCCAGTTACTTGCGGGAGTTAGTTGGGGAAAAACTTGCGGGAGTAACTTCGGGAGTGTCTTGTGGGAGTAACTTTAAGGAGCAATTTGTGGGAATAACTTGCGAGAAGAACTTTCGTGACTAACATGCGGCAGTAACTTGCGGGAGTGACTTGCGGGAGTAACTTGCGGGAGTAACTTGCGGGAGTTACATGCGACAATAACTTGCGGGAATCACTTCCAGGAATAATTTGCGGGACTAACAAGCGGGAGTAAATTGCGTGAATAAATTGCGAGAATAACTTGCAAGAGTAACTTGCGGAAGTAGCTGGTGGGAGTAAATTTCGGGAGTATTTTGTGGGAATAACTTGCGAGAAGAACTTTCGGGACTAACATTTGGGAGTAACTTGCGTGAGTAACTTGCGGGAGTAACTTGCGGGAGTATTAGGCGTGCATTACTTGCGGGAGTAACTGGCGGGAGTTACATGCGGGAGTAACTTGTAGGAGTAACATGCGTGAATAACTTGCGGGAATAACTTCCAGGAATAATTTGCGGGAATAACATGCAGGGGTTACTTGCGGGAATAACTTGCAGGAATAACTTGCGAGAATAACTTGCGGGAATAACTTGAATGAGTAGCTGGCGGGAGTAACTTGCCACACAGAGTAACTTCAACAAGCCACTGAAAATACGCCACTCCAGTGTTGCGTCTACTTTAAACCTAGTATATCTCTGGAAGTATTGCTCGGATCGATTTCGGATACGTGGCAACGTATAAAATATAAGGCAACGCACACTTCATGACGGGGCTTCATGTCTTCGAGTGTTATGTTATGACGGTTTATATACGCGAAGGTCATTCAAGTTTCCTACATAAATAAGTTTAAATAGATAACCGTTAAACATATGAAGCTGAAACATTTAATACTAATAAAAAATACATTAATACACAGATTATGCTAGATAAATATGTTTCTCAAAATAATATTGTAGCTCCAAACTATTATTTAGTGAAGGTCTGTCTTGAACTTAAAGTTAAGTTAGGTACTTAAGCTCGTGGCACCGCCCTCAGAAATGATCCTTAGTACAGCATCCTCCTTTGAGAAAAAAATGGGTGCTTTTATCACAAAGCGCACGATCCGACCGATACATTGAGTTTATTCCCGTAACTATTAGCGGAGATTCTGTACGAACATACACGGTGGCTGCCATGCATTTTAAACCATGGTGACCAAACTGAGCTTACTGAATTGAGTTGGGACGACAGTGTCACGGGTTCCAACAGTAGCGGTTTATGAGTTCCAACTAAATATTTTGAATGTCAGCTGACTTATGTCAATGCTTCTGAATTGACGAGTGGTGATAGGCGGAGCTTGCGCTGAGTACTGTGTCACGTGACTAGCAGTTGGGAAAAGTCCCTACTGTCCGGACGGATCCACGCAAAACACATCCACACTTATCTCGTTCTTGCTGGTATAATTTTCATTTTTAAGATATAACCTGGAAAACATAATTAGTTCACATACCAGTGGTCAATATAAAGGTTATTTCAAAATTATAGACGAAGTAGTTAACTTGTTATAACAACTCACGCACTGAAGAGGATAAAATGAGCAAGGTGTGTTTTGTTTTTTCAACTTCAATTGGCGAAAAACTAATGATCGGATTTTGACGAGAGTTTCTTAAGAATACGTACCAATAATGTGAGACAGTAAGCAAATAAACTTTCTAGATAGAAAATGCCCAGAACGAAAATTCATAGCATGCACTAATATGCAAGGTGCTTAGTTTCACGGTCAAAACCGCTACTTTTGAGACCCAACCGCTACACCCTGCATATTATTGCATGCTATGAATTTTCGTTCTGAGCAATTTCTATCTAGAAAGTTTATTTGTTTATTGTCTCACATTATTGGAACACATGCTAAAGAAACTCTCGTCAAAATCCGATCATAGGTTTTTGCCAATTGAAGTTGAAAAAACAAATCACGCGCTGCTCATTTTATCCTCTTGATGCGCGAATTGTTATAACAAGTTAACTACTGGGTCTATAATTTTGATCTAACCTTTATATTGACCACTGGGATGTGAACTAACTACGTTTTCCTATAGGTTTTACCTAAAAAGTGAATATTATAACAGCTAGAACGAGATAAGTGTCGTACATTAAGCGCGTGAAAGCGTAACAGTTCGTGGATTTGTCCCAACTATGGGCGCCACGTTCCTTCGTGACGTCAGGGGGCGGGTAAATCACCACTCGTCCATTCTGTAATTTATACTTGTTCTTGTAAAAAATACAATTGAAGGTAATAATATCGTTGTAAAATGATTAGAAAAAGAACAATAGTATATTAGAGCGCTAAAATCGTTTAATTACGGACCCCCCCCCCCCCCCCCTCCCGTCCCCCTACCTCGCAAACACGGCGACTATTAATACAGTTACAATAACTACTGCAATAATAATCCGTGTATTTCCATTTCCATTCCGAAACAATTTATTTTATGTGCACAGCGGGTTCTGTAACCCGCAATGATAATTACGTTGCGACAAGAGTTGTGCAGCCGTCTCTATTTGACTCAAACTCTGCCACAAAACGAACAACGAACAATCAAATGGAATATTTCACTTCTCTCAGTGATCAGAAACTACTCACGTATAGATGAATTAGGTTCCTGCGCCACCTCGCCCCCCTACCCCCCTCCAACACCCCCTCCCACCACCCCTCGAACCGAGTGGTGAACATCGCTACCTCGTTCAGCGCGAGAAAGAACTAAAAAACACATACTTGTATATTAAAATTGTCATAGCTCTATTATTTTGTTGCTAAAATAAAAAGTTATTTGAAGCAAACACATTATTTTAAGTAGTGTAAATTGTATGCCAGTTTTATCGTTGATCCCATTGGGTAAGAATTCAAAGAGAGAGTTCGATCTCTGCTACGTTAGCTTAAATAACGTGTATCAAGTTTTCTTTAATCAATTTTAAGTTGAATATGTAGCACTTTCATAAAAAAATACATAATAAAGAAAGGCCCCTAGCCTATAAATCCCTTTGTAATAATATGTTTATTTTTACAAAAATATGGGCTTCTTGGGATGTGTCAACGTTTGTAGATTGTGTAATACATTATGCAATAGTCGTAGTTTGGTGGCGGTTTTGAACAAAACTTACACTACAGAACCAAAAGGGATTGAAATTTGATTTGCGTCATCATTCAGGCAATATTTAATTTCCAGTATTTTATTGAAGGTAATCAAAATAGTAAATATTTAGCGTCTTTTGAATGTATAGCTGAAATGAACATTTATATATATTTAATTGCTCATTTATCGCATTACGTAACATTTGCAGTTATAGTTATTATTTCATATTATCATATTATTTGATTTAGCATCTATTGTGCAAAACACAATTGGCATACATCACAATTGACACTTTCCTTTTAGTCACAAATGGAGGTAGGTGAAAGAGCTGTCTGATTTTTAATACTTAGTACTTTAATTTTTATAACACCAAACATTTTGTAGCATCACTTTTGTATTAATTTCCCCGCCTTAAAAAACTTGCATAATGGGGTTTTCTTGCCTCTTTAGTAACAAATTACATCATAGAGATAAGTTATATTCAAATTAATTTAAATTTAGTCATAAAAGTGAAAATACAATGTCAATCTACCATAAAGAACAGACGACAAAACCGTGGTTATATTTAAGAAATATCATTTTGTGCGTTTTCGTAAATACAATTTTTAAATGTACAAAGCGCTGTTTTCATGCATTTTTTCATTGAATTGTCTCCATAGCGATGATATTCTTGTTTTACAAAATGTTCAGCTTACGTAATTGCTGTTGTAGTGTAGTATAATGTGTATATTACGGCTTCAATGCACGGCACACTTCTGTAACGAGGGTCAGTTTGACAGAGCAAGTTTATTCCAGCACTGTTTAAAAATTGTCAGCAGAGTGTTGGTTGTAAACAAGCCATATGGCGTCGAGCCGCTAGCTAAACATTCTGTCGGTATTGCTCCTTAATTACCAGCGTGATATGCCAGGGAACAGCCAAGATGGCGGCGGTAAAATGGCGTCGAGACGTTCGGGGAAAAAAGTAAAATGCGTGAACAACTTGCGGATGTAACTTGCGGGAGTAACTTGCGGGAGTAACTTGCAGGAGTAACTAGCGGGAAGAACTTGCGGGCGTAACTTGCGGGGTTAACTTGCGGGAGTAACTTGCGGGAGTAACTGGCGGGAGCAACTTGCGGAGAAAACTGGTGCGAGTAACTTGCGAAAGTAGCTTGCGGAAGTAACTTGCAAAAAAAACTTACGCGAGTAACTTGCGCGAGTAGCTTGCGGGAGGAAGTTCGGGAATAACATGCGGGAGTTACTTGCGGGAGTGACTTGCCTGAGTAACTTGCGGGAGGAACTTGCAGGAGTACTTTTCGTGAGTAACTGGCGGGAGTACATTGCGGGAGTAACACGCGGGAGTACTTGAGGGCCAACATGCGTAATTAACTTGCGGGAGTAACATGCGGGGTAAATTTGCGGGAGTTATATGTGGGAGTAGCTTACGGGAGTAACACGCCGAAGTGATCTGCGGGAGTAACTTGCGGGTAAACTTGCGGGAGTTAATTGCGGAAGTAATTTGTTGGAGTGACTTGCGGAAGTAACTTGCGGGAGTAACTTGCCAAAAAAACTTACGCGAGTAACTTGCGCGAGTAACTTGCGGGAGTAAGTTGGGGAAAAACTTGCGGAAGTTACTTGCGGGAGTAACTTGTGGGAGTAACTTTAGGGAGTAATTTGTGGGAATAAATGCACCAATATCTTGCGGGAGAAACATCCGGGAGTTACGTGAGGGAGTAACTGGTGGGAGTAACTTTCGAAGTAACTTGTGGGAATAACTTGCGAGAAGAACTTTCGGGACTTTCATGCGGGAATAACTTGTGGTAGTTACTTGCGGGAATATTTTCCCGAAGTAACTTTCGGGAATACTTGCGGGACTAACTTGTGGGTATAACTTGTGGGAACAACTTGCGGGAGTAACTTGCGGGAATAACTTGCGGGAGTAACTTGCGGGAGCAACTTGTGGGAATAAGTTGCGGAAGTAACTTTCGGGAATAACTTGCGGAAGAGCTTGCCGGAGTAACTTGTGGGAATAACTTGCGCGAGTAACTTGCGGGCATAACTTCCGGAAGTAACTTTCGGTTATAACTTGCGGGAGGAACATGCGGGAGTAACTTGTGGATATAACTTGTGGGAGTAACTTGCGAAAATATTTTGCGGAAGTAACTTTCGGGAATAGCTTGCGGGAGAAATTTGCGGGAATAACTTGCGGAAGTAACTTTTGGGAATACTTGCGGGAGTAGCTTGTGGGAATAACTTGTGGGACTAACTGGCGGGAGTAACTTGCGAAAATATTTTGCGGAAGTAACTTTCGGGAATAGCTTGCGGGAGGAAGTTGGGGAAAAACTTGCGGGAGTAACTTGCGGGAATAACTTGTGGGAGTAACTTTGGGGAGTAATTTGTGGGAATAAATGCGAGAATATCTTGTGGGAGTAACTTGCGGGAGTAACTGGCGGGAGGTACTTGCGACAAACATTGCGCGAGTAACTTCTGAGAGTTACTTGCGGGAGTAATTGGAGAGTAACTGGCGAAAGTAACTAGCGAAAGTAACTTGCGGAAGAAAGTTGCAAAAAAAAAATACGCGAGAGTCTTGCGGGAGTAACTCACGGGAATTACATGCGGGAGTAACTTGCGGGTCAATATTGGGAGTGACTTGCGGGAGTAGATGCGGGAGTATTTTGCGGGAGAAACCTACGGGAATAACTTGCGGGAGTATTTTGCGGGAGTAACATGCTTAAATAACTTGCGGGGTACATGCGGGAGTAACTTGCGGGAGTAAATGGTGGGAGTTACTTGTGGGAATAACTTGCGAGAGTTACTTGCGGAGGTAACTTGTGGGAATAACTTGCGAGAAGAACTTTCGGGACTTTCATGCGGGAATAACTTGTGGTAGTTACTTGCGGGAATATTTTCCCGAAGTAACTTTCGGGAATACTTGCGGGACTAACTTGTGGGTATAACTTGTGGGAACAACTTGCGGGAGTAACTTGCGGGAATAACTTGCGGGAGTAACTTGCGGGAGCAACTTGTGGGAATAAGTTGCGGAAGTAACTTTCGGGAATAACTTGCGGAAGAGCTTGCCGGAGTAACTTGTGGGAATAACTTGCGCGAGTAACTTGCGGGCATAACTTCCGGAAGTAACTTTCGGTTATAACTTGCGGGAGGAACATGCGGGAGTAACTTGTGGGAATAACTTGTGGGAGTAACTTGCGAAAATATTTTGCGGAAGTAACTTTCGGGAATAGCTTGCGGGAGAAATTTGCGGGAATAACTTGCGGAAGTAACTTTTGGGAATACTTGCGGGAGTAGCTTGTGGGAATAACTTGTGGGACTAACTGGCGGGAGCAACTTGCGGAGAAAACTGGTGCGAGTAACTTGCGAAAGTAGCTTGCGGAAGTAACTTGCAAAAAAAACTTACGCGAGTAACTTGCGCGAGTAGCTTGCGGGAGGAAGTTGGGGAAAAACTTGCGGGAGTAACTTGCGGGAATAACTTGTGGGAGTAACTTTGGGGAGTAATTTGTGGGAATAAATGCGAGAATATCTTGTGGGAGTAACTTGCGGGAGTAACTGGCGGGAGGTACTTGCGACAAACATTGCGCGAGTAACTTCTGAGAGTTACTTGCGGGAGTAATTGGAGAGTAACTGGCGAAAGTAACTAGCGAAAGTAACTTGCGGAAGAAAGTTGCAAAAAAAAAATACGCGAGAGTCTTGCGGGAGTAACTCACGGGAATTACATGCGGGAGTAACTTGCGGGTCAATATTGGGAGTGACTTGCGGGAGTAGATGCGGGAGTATTTTGCGGGAGAAACCTACGGGAATAACTTGCGGGAGTATTTTGCGGGAGTAACATGCTTAAATAACTTGCGGGGTACATGCGGGAGTAACTTGCGGTAGTAAATGGTGGGAGTTACTTGTGGGAATAACTTGCGAGAGTTACTTGCGGAGGTAACTTGTGGGAATAACTTCTGCGAGTAACTATAGGGAGTCATTTGTGGGAATAAATGCAGGAATATCTTGTGGCGGTAACTTAGGGGAGTAACTTGCGGGAGGTACTTGCGGGAGTAGCTTGCGAGAGTAACTTGCAGGAGTTACTTGCGGGAGTTACTTGCGGGAATAACTTGCGGGAGTAACTTCTGGGAGTAACATGCGTAAATAACTTGCGGGAGTAACATGCGGGAGTAACTTGCGGGAGTTACATGCGGGAGTGACTTGCGGGAGTAGCCTGCGAGAGTAACTTGTGGGAATAACTTGCGGGAGTAACTTGCGGGAGTAACTGGTGGGAGTAACTTTCCGGAGTAACTTGTGGGAATAACTTGCGAGAAGAACTTTCGGGACAAACATGCGGGAGTAACTTGCGGGAGGTACTGTGTGGAAATAACTTGCGGGAATAACAAGAGGGAATAACTTCCAGGAATAATTTGCGGGAAAAACATGCGGGGGTTTCTTCGGGAATAACTTGCAGGAATAACTTGCGAGAATAACTTGTGGGAATAACTTAAATGAGAAGCTTGCGAGAGTAATTTGCCACACAGAGTAACTTCAACAAGCCACTGAAAATACGCCACTCCAGTGTTGCGTCTACTTTAAACCTAGTATATCTCTGTAAGTATTGCTCGGATCGACTTTGGATCTATGTGGCAACGTATAAAATAATATTACATGAAAAATTTTTTTTTTTTTAAAACAACGCTTATATATAATAGAATATTTCACTTCTCTCAGTGATCAGAAACCACTCACGTATACACGAATTAGGTTCCTCGCACCCCCCCCCCCCCCCCCCTAACCCCACCCCCACCCCTAATGACCATGAACCGAGGAGTGAACGTCGCTACTTCGTTCGGCGCGAGAAAGAACTAAAAAACACACACTGGTATATTCAAATTGTCATAGCTCTATTATTTTCTTTTTGAAATATAAAGTAATTTGAAGGAAACACATTATTTTTAGTCGAGTAGATTGTACGCCAGTATTATCGTTGATCCCATTGGGTAGGAATTCAAAGAGAGTTCGACCTCTGATACCGTTAGCTTAAATAACGTTTATCAATTTTTCTTTAATCAAGTTTCAAGTTAAATATGTAGCACTTTCATAAAAAAAAAAATAATAAAGAAAGCCCCCTAGCCTATAAATCCCTTTGTAATAATATGTTTATTTTTACAAAAATATGGGGTTCTTGGGATGTTTCAACGTTTGTAGATTGTGTTATACATTATGCAATAGTCGTAGTTTGGTGGCGGTTTTGAACAAAACTTACACTACAGAACCAAATTGATTGAAATTTGATTTGCATTATCATTCAGACAATATTTAATATCCAGTATTTTATTGAAAGTAATCAAAATAGTGAATATTTAGCGTCTTTTGCATGTATAGCTGAAATGAACATTAATATATATTTAATTGCTCATTTATCACATTACGTAACATTTGCAGTTATAGTTATTATTTCATATTATCATATTATTTGATTTAGCATCTATTGTGCAAACCACAAGGCCTACATCACAATTGACACTTTACTTAGCACTTTCGTTTTATAATACCAAACATTTTGTAGCAATTTGTAGCATCACTTTTGCATTAATACTTGCATAATGGGGTTTCCTTGAATCTTTTGTAACAAATTACATCATAGAGATAAATTATATTCAAATTAATTTAAATTTAGTCATAAAAGTGAAAATACAATGTTAATCTAACAGAAAGTACAGACGACAAAACCTTGGTTATAAAAAAAATATCGTTTTGTGCGTTTTCATAAATACAATTTTCAAATGTACAAAGCGCTGTTTTCATGCATGTTTTCATTGAATTGTTCCATAGCGAGGATATTCCTTGTTTTACAAAATGTTCAGCTTACGTAATTGCTGTTGTAGTGTAGTATTATGTTTCAATAGAAAATACGTGCATGTATATTACGGCTTCAATGCACGGCACACTACTGTAACGAGGGTCAGTTTGACAGAGCGAAGTTTATTCCAGCACTGTTAAAACGGACAAAGGAAAAGTGGAAAAGCCCTCGAGACATCCAGAATGCAGACACTGCATTTGGATCGGTTTGTCCCTGAATCATAAGAAGATTAACTCACCCTCTGGTATAATAGAGTTATTAAGAGAAGATAAAAGATTTCACGTTGGATTTCATTCAATTAAGAATAATTAATGTGATGAGTAGTAAGGATTGTAAGGAGTGACGCAATCCTGCACGCATGCTGGAGCTGGGATCGATTACAAAGCATTTCTCTTCATTCACGTTGTAGGTTATTGTACAGTATACATTATTTGCATAATATAATGTGTTTTTATTTTTAATGATTTCCCATCATTTGCTTCAAGTTTATATAATTTTATCCCTATAGTTGTTAATCGTGTTATAGTTTATCAACTTGCTCCTCAGTGTAATCACTGTAACAGTGTAATACACTGCTGGGACTGGTATCTCCATCTGCCCATCAATTACGTATCAATACAGAAATTCATATTTTTGAACCCTGTCTATCTATATGATACTGATGTAATTGGTGACTTTGGAGACGTCATAGCAAATACTACAACCTTTGGTCATATCAACGAGGCAATAAAATCTCCCCCCCCCCCTCCCGCCCCCCGAAAATCGGTTCTTGTATGTGAATGGGTTTTACTTATTTATTTATTTACTTACTTACTTACTTACTTTACTTACTTACTTACTTACTTACTTACTTACTTACTTACTCACTCACTCACTCACTCACTCACTCACTCACTCATTCACTAATTCATTCATTCATTCATTCATTCATTCATTCATTCATTCATTCATTT